>JABSTQ010002076.1:0-44654 GCA_013358835.2 Ixodes persulcatus | reverse complement strand
TCGGAGCCACAGTGAAAGGGCACCTTTCAGTACACTGTAAAGAGTGCGTGTGCAAAGCGCCTTTCAGCACCACCACGATTTCGGGAAGTCACGAAGAAAAGTTGCACCTGAGGTGCTTGGGGCATTCTACATCCACAGTTGCGGAAAAAACTGAATTAGCTCAGCATCAGTGGCGTTTTCTAGTAAGGAACTAAAATTCCTGAAACTAACATTGAAGGTCAAGCGCTAGCAATAATGGGTGGATATCATGAGTAGACTATGTGCGAGTGAACGTGCGGCGCAATGTGCGTTGTCTTTCTCTTTGTCTATCAGTAATAATGCATAGTTACGAGTAAGCGATCTGTCCTGTCGGGTATGTCGCTTTCTTTTGTATATTTTTGCGCTATTTTATCTCATTATGTTTAATAATCCTAATTTCGGCTCCTTGTGTCTCATATGAATCATGAATGCAAAATTTTGTCTCGGTTACCGCTTTGAACAATAGCGAACCAGTTGAAAGCGGTTCACAGTTCTACCATAGACCGTGGCCGTTCGTGTAAGTCCTGTACGAAGCAAAATTAAAATTCATAGCTCAAAGTTATTAAGAGAAGACGCACATTCAACTTGGCGACATCTGCATTAAAAACAAAAAAAAACACCCATGGAATTATTTTTGTATTGAGGTCAGTAATAGCAACCCACAAATAACTAACTAGGTACACGCATCTAAAAACAACGTACAAAACATTCATATTAGAGAGGAGTGATTGTGCTTGCAGCTGTGGGCAGGTGAACATTTTAATTAAGTTCAATACACAAAATTCTATAGAGCCTTTTTTAATTTATAAATTTGTTTTGAAACAAGCCGTGAAATTAAACTTCAGGAAGAAAACGAGAAGGAACGGACAAGCTCAAACTTCCAACTGGCAACAACAACAACAACAAACGAGAAAGGACGAACAAACACACGTTTGTGTTTGTCCGTCCCTTGTTTTCTTTCTCAAGTTTAATTATCCCTACCAACCCGCTCGTTCTGTCGTTAAGCCATGAAAGCTGCACTGTATATGTTTTTGCAGGTGAGTCATATGGCCAGGGGTACAAAGATACGCTGCCGATTGTCACGATAAGCTAAGTAAATAACAAAAAAAAATTTAAGGAACTTTTTGTTTAATGAAATTAGACATATGGTTCCAATTAAAAACTTGCTAAGCGTCTTCGAAAGTCACCATATAAGTAAATTTAAGAAAACTTTGGGGAGCGTGGGAAGCACGGTGGGTCGCTGAATTTACCCTTCGTGGAATGAGCGCAATGCTGGAGGTGTGAAAATGCCAATAAGGACGGGAAACCACGCAGTAGAGTGTTTTGCTTTATTGGTTTGCGCAAATAATTGCGGCATGAGCATTTACTTATTAAAAAAATGATTTATCCCTTGGGCCGCTGCAGATATCCCCTAAGAGATATTTGCAGTGCTATTACATAAATAATAATCAACATACTGGTAACATCGTATATGACCTCCGAAATGACGGGTATAAACGGCGGAAGCAGAGTGAACGAGGTTAGTGAGGGGTTACTGTGCCTTCATGTGTTTACAGTCTACGTGGTTGTTTGTTTCAATTTTATATTTCCAGTCTTGGTGTCTTTTTTATAGAGTAAGTTTTTCAGCTTGCCTTCGTTTTATTATTTCATCTTTTATATTGATTTTTAGTGATTGCATTTTCTATACAGGTATGCCGGAGGATCGGTGGCCGAGTGGGCTAGCGCACAACAGCTCGGAGCACCTAGAGCGAAAACTCGCGCTGGAGAACCCAAGGATCTTGGGTCCAATCTTAACACCTGCCCGTCTGAATCTGGGTGAGCATCGTAGCGGCGTGCGCGGTCGTGTATCACTACTGCGTGGTGCACTTTAAAGACCCCGGGCTAGCGGTTGTACTGTACTAGCTAAATTGCTCTTCTACGGGGGGTAACAATGTCGCCATCTTTTGGCGGACAAACCTTCAGCTGTATAAACAACTGACGACTCATTTGTTTTTGTTTGTTTATGGTTATGCCCAGGCTATGTATGATATGTTCAGCTTATGGTATTAATTGTAGCGATACGCGGAATGTGTCTATATCAGGGGTGGCCAAGCTGCGGCTCGCGAGCCGCATGCGGCTCTTCCCGAATTAAAGTGCGGCTCGCGGCTCCCTCCCCTACTCTTCACCTCCACTCCACCGCCTTCCTTCCGGTTACACGAGCACTTCCCAAAAAGAGAAATGGAGCGCGTTTTGAGTTGAAAGACAAGTTGCAGTTTTTTAGTCTTGTGCTACTGCTTCCTTACGTATACTTGAAATGCTTTTGACTCGGATAGGTTAAAGTAGTTCGGGTTTCGTTTATTGCTCTGGACAAAAGTTCGCCCCCCCCCCCCGCGTTTCTTGGAAGTTTCATGGTTTCGTTCGCGGCTTTTAGGCCGGGTCAGCCTCGACACCCCTGGTCTATATGGTAAGTTGCCCGAAGCGGAACAGAGGCCAGATTCACGAAACGATCTTACGCAAAAAATATGCGTAAGACAAAACTTAAGAACAAATTCGTATTCACGAAACGAAATTTTCGTAAGTTTTGCGCAGGTTACGACGAAATCCTACGACAGCTCCGAAGCTGTCTTACGCACTTCTTACGATCAAATCAGCATGGCCGACAGCGTCGCGGCTGGTCGCGGTCGCGACGACCAACGGACGTTTATTTTTCTACGTGCGCTTCTCACGCGTCCCGACTTCAAGCAGCAAGAAAAAAGTAAAATTACTTGAAACAGACCACGACGAACAAGAACGCTGGATCCACAAACACCCGGGAAAAGCTGACCAAGTGAGCTCGGCAGATAGGCCTAGAAGGCACTCTCGGCGCAGCGGTGCTCTGACGGTTTTTGGCCAAGACCGTCTGCCCACGACCGGCTGGCGTGCTGAATGGAATATGCCCGCGCGACCCTTGTGAACCCTTCCCGTATCGCTGACCTCAATTTTAGATTAAGAGGTCAATCTCTTCCTCTTGTCATCTCCTAGTTTTCCGAGGCAGCGGTGACGAACGCTGTCGTCGAAAAGGGACTCTCATCGATTCTATCTCTTTGTTTTGTGTGATATAGAGCTCAAATAAACGACGTATGGATTACCTTCGCCACACGGTATGTGCACTTTGTTATTAGTATTCCATTTCGCGGTCCAGCAGCGCGAATCCAGCACTTCGATCAAACGCGCGCGTTCGCTCCGAGTGTGAACAGGTATTACGTGGCTCTTGCTGACACTCTCGTAGTTCAAACGTATCTTTTTTAACGTCGGCTCGCTCCTGCATCTCCGAGGCCGCGAAAAAACGCCGCGGCAATTTGTTTCCATCTACGTCGCTTTGCAAACGACTGACACGGGCCGTCTTTTACCAACGATGACAGCTGTGTTGACTTCGTAGCGATCGAGTTCGTCGCAGTCAACGGAGGCGGTTACGCATCCCGGCCTCGGCATTCGGGCGCGTTTAAATCGTGTTAGCGTCGACATATCACTGCACGGACACGAACCCCAGACAAGCAGTGGCAGGAAGGGCGGAAGGCCGCCTGTGTTTGTTATTAAAAAATCCACGTGCTCCGAACGGCTCCGAACCATGCCGAGCTCTCCAATTGGTTGTTCGTGCTGCCGAAGACGCGTCGCCATAGCAACAGCACCGGTATGTTCTAGTTTCTCCGTACGAGAACGCCGCTTTCCTCCTCTCACTTAAGAACGCGTTCGTGAATACCGATTTCTCCTCTTCTTACGATGTTCTTAACTTACGAACTTCTTAGCTAAGTTGTCGTAAACTAAGAAGCTCTTCGTGAATCTGGCCTCAGGTGCGCGACCCAAATATATCTTGTGCCTTATGTAAGGTGCTATATTTATCGCAACTTAGCCTTACTATTTAAATTACTCAACTGGACGTGCTACATAGTGGCGAGTGATTTAACCTTTATTTACGCTTCATAACATTTTTTGGTTGTGATGCAATGAGCGGAGTATGCACCCTGAAATTCGCTATTTGGAGAGCTAAAATACGTATTCGTGGAACATCGCAGTGTTGAAAACGAAAGAAACTAAATGGCTGCTCTAAAACACAATTTCCTTTTAACTGCGCTGGAAGCCGGCTTTGGCAATAAATGCAGTTTGTGAAAAGGCTGTGTTATTACAGGGTGCTCGAAATAACGAGTTTGGATCTAAAATCGGCCGTAAAATTCGGCGCCTGCATGTAGTAATATAAACTCTTCGTCAAAAGTATGTTTTACAGGTCGGTTTTATTTTGAAAAAGTCAAAACGGAACTCTCTTTCATTAAAAAATAGGGCCAAAAAACTTGCCAGGGTCAACGGCAAGCTTCGACGCTGCGGGGCACGTTTAGCGCGCGTGTTGATAAATGATTTCGGAAGTGTAGTGATGTGATTTTTTTTATAGATTGCCGACAAATACGAAGAGGAAATAAAGGTGAAGAGGAGAGATTGTCGCCATCGCTTGGCTCCATTCTCTGCCGCTTTTCTGACCTTTATTCACCACTTTAACAACTCTACATTGGCAACGGGGGTGTTGCCGACTGTCTCCAGCTACAACTCCGTTAAGTAGTCACCTTCCAAATCCTCAGTAAACCGCTTTCGCGCCAAACCTTGACGACTTCACAGCTAAGCCTCGTGTAATCACCGATCACGGCTCTGATTCCGACTCACTTCCCTCATTTAATTTGGACTCCACTAACGAAAGCAACATGGGCTCGGAATGGCAAAACGGTTAGTACGCTTTGAAAACTTCTTAATTGCCTTCGAAGTAAAAGACAACGCTCGCAAACGATCAATTCTACACCACTATGCTGGGGAACGGGTCTACTACATCTCCGAGACCCTCCCTGACCTACAGACTGGCTCAACATCAAGCCAGGCGTCGATATCCGGATCATCATCCATACCACCCGCGAGCAGTGGTCCGTGCCAAATTCTCAAGGGCAAGCTTAAAGACTACTTCAACCCACGCACAAACACGGCACTTGAGAGTTTTCAATTTCGCCAGGCAAGACAACATGACAGCGAATCCATAGGCCAATTCTTCGTCTTCATCCAGATCATCTTCATAACAACGTTCTCAAGCCTGCGACGTGATGCTGTCAGGTCAGGATTTAACCTGTCATAACTTCTAAGGCACGCCCGGGTTCCTAAAGATGTTAATCGAGCAACAACAACCATAGAAGAATGAACTAGTGCGACAGTTTAAGCTGCCACTAAGCAACATTGCAACGCCTCGGGAACTTTCGGCCAAACATTTATCAACGTTTCCCTACATTTTCTGCACGTCTAAAGCCGGGACGTAACTCGCAACAACATATGTACCCCTCCCTGTCCCATTGCTTCTACTTTGGTAGTAATTGGCCCAATGAGGGAGGGCAAGTAAATTGCCCCGCTAAATCATCCTGCTGCGAAAGAAGTCAGAGAACGGGCCACTACAGCCAGGTCTGCAAATCAGCACACAAATCCATTTTTCAGATCTCGCATGATTCTGATTTTGACGAGAGTGTATACACCATGGAAACTGTCTCACTGATATCTGAAAGAGGTCTCTCAAAATCCTGTAGAAATGTGAAAAAATCCTATGTGAATTTTCTGATTGATACCGGCGCATCACTACCAGTCATCGGGACCCACTCCCTAACAAAACTTGGTACAGCCGCTAAGCTTCAACAGGCAGAAGTTTGAATCTACGCGTACGGGTCTAGCACCCCCTTACCTTTTATTGAACAACTCAGCATCACGTTATCTCAGAAATAGACACACAACAGAAGACCTGTTTGTAACAGAAGTTGCCATTAAATAACTTTTAAGCTTCGCTGCGGCCAACAGACTAGGTCTTTTCAAAATAACATATGCCGTTAAACTGTGCACCATCACGGATATGCCTCCAAGTCCTGCTGATACACCACTCACTGCTTTTCCTGATCTGTATAAAAGCGTTGGAAAACTCAAGAATTTCCAAGTACATCTTCATATTAACCAAAACGTCCATTCGGTGGCCCAGCCACACCAACGCATCCCGTTTGCACAGCGAAGCAATGAAGTATAGAAGATCAACCAGCTTCGGCCCTTGACATTGTTGACGAAACATCAAGACCCATTCCACGGATATCTCCAGTCGTCATTGTGCAAAACCACATAACCCAGAGGACATTCGATTACGCATTGATGGGAGATGTGCAAATCGCGCAATCCTTCGTGAGCGACATGTTTGTCCCACCATCGATGACGTTTTAGCAATGTTGAGTGGAGCAAACCTTTTCACGAAACTGGACGTAAAGGACGGATATCATTCTAAAGGTGACAATGACTCTAGAGCAGTTACTATCTTTGCAACTTACAACAATCTTTACCACTATAAAGAACTCATATTTGGAACCAATGCAGCAGCCAAAATCTTCCAGGAGACCATTCAACAAGTTGTAAATGGATTATTGCATGGACTAAACTTCAGTGATAACATACTCATATTTAGAAAGACGAAGCAGAAATACGACCGTTCTCTAGAGTTTACACTCCAGAGATGGAGAGAGTATGGCCTCACGGTGAACCCCAAAAAATGCCCCTTGACGTAGAAAGAGCAGAGAGAGGATGCTTTTTTGGGCACATCTTCTCTGCTTCCGGCATCACAGCAGAGCCTAAAACATTGAAGCATTTAAGAAAATGTCTGTCCCTATCAACGCACATGAAGTGCGAAGCATTCTTGGCACTGTAAACTACAGTACGCGCTTCCCACCTAACCTTGCTGGTCTCACACTCACGTTTCGACTTCTCACCAAAAAGATTGCTAAATAGGAATGGGGTCAAACGCGTTGAGAGACTTTGTATCAATACAACACAAGCTCTTTCCCTGACAGACAGTGGTCTGCTGCTGAAAGGTAAATGTCTTGTCTTACCTGCCACTCACTAACAGTGAGCAACATCACTTGTACCTGCTGTCCACCAGGGGACAAACAAAACGAAAGCTCTTATGAAGCAAAACATTTGATTTCCACACCTAAGCAGCATGGTGCAGGCAACTCTAAAGGACTGCATGTCACGCCAGGCCACTATCAAGCATCGACAAGCTAAACCCATCGCTATTCCAGCAAACCCCAACCAGGCTTAGGAAGCCCTCTCAATGGATTTTAGATGTCCGTTCCGTAAAAGAAGATACATAATAGTCCTAATAGATTATGCTTCGCCATTCCCTTTCGCGAAGATAATTTCGTCAATCGAGGCCCCAACAATAATGAACAATCTTATGGAGATCTTTGGTATTTTTGGAATCCCGGAAATCATCAAGACGGACAATCAACCTCCATTCCAGAGCCATGATTTCAAAAGTTTCGTTCACTCATTAGAATTACGCAATCACCGCTTTACGCCGAGCTGGCCACATGCTAATGGTGAAATTTAGCGGTTTATGCACACGCTCAAGATATTAATACAAGCGATGACACTGGAAAACAGCACTTGGGCCACTGAGTTGAGTAAGTTCTTAGTGGTTTATAGGGCAACACCTCATTTGACAACCCATGGGCTACGTGCTTCCAGATTCAACGGACAACAACAACGTTGAACAAGAGATGCAGCGGCACAAAGATCTTACAAATCGCAAAAGGTCTATGGGGACGAGCAGAGACACGCAAGAACTTACAACCTCAACATGGGGTTTTGGATATCTGCAAGGAAAACTAGACAAATAAGCTGACTCCTCCGTATGACCCCAATACATGCACGGTCACCGAAGTAACGGAGCATGAATCACTGCACGAAGGGGTCAAACAACAATCAGTAGGAACTCTAGCTTCTTTAAACCTTTTCTTGCTAGCACATATCCAAGGAGAAATGAAGAAACTGATGACACAAATACCACATGGTATACCACCAACCAATACGAAATTGAGGCTGACAATACGTCTCAAAACCAACAAGCTCATGAACTAGATGAATGCCTGGATGTGTTCGGGGGAGAAAGAGAGCAGCTGCCCTTTGAAGCAGCGGGTCCCTCAGGTGCGGGACGACCTGTTCGTACAAGACACCCACCAGACAGACTCAGAAACTATCACTGTAACTAGCTAGAATTCCTTTCTATCGAAATTTATTTCTTTTCTTTAGGGGGAGGGGGAGGGATGTAGTGATGAGTTTTTTTTTATATAGATTGGGTACAAAGAATAGGAAATAAAGAAAAACAGAAAAGGTCGCTTTTGCTTGGCTCTATTTTCTGCCGCTTTTCTGGCCCTTATTCACCACTTCAACAAATCTACAGGGAACAGCGTCAGAATGTGGATCCGATAAGGGAAAGAAAGCTGGCGACACGCAGACAAAATTCTTCGGAAGCAAAAGCGCCGTCGTTATTGGCCGATTCACATGACGGACTAATCCGGGGACGGATTAATCACGTGACAAGATATTCGCTGTTTACCGTGTCCCAAGCGCATCCACAGCAGCGAGGACGGATCGAACCTGTTCGCCATTCCATAGTGCCGCGAAGCTCGAACATCGCACCATGGCACCCTTGTCCAAGAGAATAATCAACGTTTGCTACCGCAATCAAGAATCGTACGCCACTCTTACGTTCAGATCGTGACAAAACACCGTGATAGGTTTCGTGCGAAGCACCACTAGCATTTCTAACCCAAGGCATGACAGTGACACATGCATGGTTCTGCTCTAGAAGGGTTCGGCTTGGAAGCGACGAATATCTGGGCTCGCGGAGGGGCGTTTGGAGATGCCTTCACACAATCTGCGCTCGTGCACAGCACTCAAGCACACAACAGCCACAAGATCGGTCATGCTCGGTGAAATCCTGATTGGACGCGCAAGAATTATCGGGGCGTGCTAGGAGAGCTTTAACGGGTGGCTTCTTGACACGGACCCGGAGGAGTATGGGAACCTGCGTCGCGTCAACCGGACAAAGTTTCTGCAGTTTCTTTTACGCGTGGGACCAAGAGTCGCGCGACTAAATGAACCAGCAAACGCACAAAATATAAAGATTCACCATGTTTGTTTTAATTGTTCAAAAAAAAGAGTCAAGAAAAGATTGCATTATTGCCAGACTATAAACGCTTTTCAAGTCTATCTCCAGCCAAAAATCGGTGAGTGAAAAGGCGCTCGACTTCATCAGTCAGCGCGTCAGAGGACAAGGCGCGGATCGCAGGAATCGGTAGTGCGCCGGTCACGTGGTACACGGTCCGCAAAGGAAAGTCGCGATTTGGTCTGTCGTATGAATCGGCTATATGAAACGGTATTTTCTTGTTTTGTTTTTCTTTTATTTTAAGTTTCGCTCTTTTTGTCCGTATTTATTCTTAAACCAAAGGTACATTAGAAAAATTATTGTGTTCATTTTAATAGACCACGGTCGTCGCGTGCCGTCTCGATAAGGAGGTTGAGCCATCTATCAATACGTTCGCCAAGCGCGTTCCACTACTCGACTCGGTCGTCTGCGTTGCCGTCTGACGTTGGCCTTGGCACGTTTTTGGCCCTATTTTTGTAAGGAAAGTGAGCTACGGTTTGTAAATTACAAGATAATACCGGCCTGTGATCAAAAGTTAAGATTGCGTCGTGCAGACGCCGATTTTAACGGTACTTTATATTTCAAGGCTTGTTATTTTAGACACCCTTTTCTAAAAGCAGCGACGTTTTTAGATGGATACAAAGCAGTTCACTGCTTTTCTTGCGATTGCTGTTTCATAGAGGGAGTGGGGGAGCACTAGATATTTGCTGGCTGAAATCCATGCCAAATATTTCCGGTTGAATGGTGGGAGTGCTTTTTGTAGAGAACGACAATGTATAGGGTGGTTCAAGTCACCAGGCTAGATCTAAAATGGACCGTAAAAATCGACGTTTGCACTTAGCCATCTAAACTTTTCGTCAAAGGTAATTCACAGGTCTGTTTTTTCTTGTAAAATTAGAAAGCGTAGCTCTCTTTTTGTAAAAAATAAGGCCAAGGAACTTTCCAGGGTCTACGGCGGGCAGCAACGCAGACGACAGGGGTCCAGTAGCGGGGTGTGTTTAGCGTTCGTATTCATAGATAGCGCTACCTCCTTATCGCGACGGCTCGCGAACACCATGGTTTATTAAAATGAATATAATCCTTTTGAAATGTACCTTCGGTTAAAAGATAAATGCGAACAATAAAAGCAAAAGTTAAAGTAAAAAACGCGTCTGCATAACGGCGGCGCTTTTGCTGCCAACGGATTTCGTCTCCGTGTGGTCTGCTATCTTTCGCTGGTCGGCTGCACCTGCGGACGCTGCTCTCGACGCCATCCATGAATACGAACGCCAAACACACCCCGCTACTGGACTTGGTCATCTGGGTCGCAGCCCGCCGTAGACCCTGGCAAGGTTCTCGGCCCTAGTTTTTAGTGAATGGGAACTACGCTTTGTAATTTTACAATAAAGAACCGACCTGTGAAATACACCTTTGACGAAAAGTTTAGATGTCTACGTGCAGGCGTCGATTTTTACGGTCCATTTTAGATTGAGCCTGGTGACTTGAACCACCCTATATGTGGCGTCCTCATTAAGCCTTATTGAACTATACTCGCCAGATCCGGGGTCGCCTTATGAGGCGCAGAGGAGGGAGGAACTTCGCTACCCTGTTTAGGGGCGGAATTAACTCTCTTTCTGAAGGATCATTAGTTACAAGTGGTCCTTCCTTTAGGGAGAAATATTTAGACTCTTTTCGAAGACTGCATTGTGTGGTTTTATATATATCTAAATTATTGCGAGTAGTATACATCTAAAGGACCAAGGATGGCCAAACTGCGGCTCGCAAGCCGCATGCGTATCTTCGAGGGTTCAAGTGTGACTCGCGGCTCCCTGGTAAGCGTGCCCCCCTCCCCTCCTGTGCCCCAAGATCAAAAAAACAAATCAAGAATAAAAAAAAACACGAAAATCGCAGCCTTGGTACTCTTGCACTACACTACGTACTGGAGTACTTTTTGACAGATAGATGCGTCCAGTGACCCTGTTTCTATATCGTAATAGAAAGTGTTTCGAACCATATACGCATAACTGGCGTCAGGGGCAGATGTTGAGTACAGAACCGTGGAGTCATTTTTGCTTAGCGGTTGAAGAAACATTCTACCGCCTCTTCTTATTTGTTGTAGTGGACAATTATACTTGTCTCCTTATGAAATACTGTTCCCTCCATGCCACTTCCTGTCAAAAGTAGCCCCTTCCTTCTTCCTTTTTTTCCTGCGGCTCTCTGAATTTTTGTGGTTTTACCTGCGGCACTAACCCCGTGTCACTCTGGCCACCCCTTTAAGAGACCCTTGTCAAAATTCAATGCTATTTTTTTTTTTTTCAAAAATAGTTTCACTGTTGACAAACGAATGAAAGTTATGAAACCGCATTTAATCGGGTGCCGTCACCTTTCATTTTATTTCATTGTTTTCATCTCTGAGGGCACTCTCTTGAGTGTAGTACACAAGAATGGGGTGATGCGATAAATGCTACAACACAATAAAACAAGTAACTACAAATAGAACGCATTTTACTGATAAAAGTATTGTCATAAATCAGAGAAACCATTGGCAGTCTAATTACACATAGCAAAAAATAATGAGTTTTTAAAATTCATAGGGTCAGTAATTCAAATATTCGATTTATAGAGACAGTATCAGCCCACAAATGTGAGAGGTAGGAATGATCTGTTAAATGCGTTTGTCGAGTAAAGTATTCGTTGGAATTTGCAGGAGCTGTTGAGGCTAGCTTATTAGGAGATGGCCAGCTTGAAATTAAGAAAAAAAAACATGAAAGTAGAGAGATAGAAGAAGAGACAGATATGGCGGGATTACCAACTGCACCTGGTTCGATACTTGTTCCTCTTAGTGTACCTTGATTACTCTGATTATTTTTTCTCCTAAATCTAAGAGGGATATGTACATTTTTGATTCAAACAACGAGCTAATTAGCGGGACGTAAATTACCGTAAATTTATTTTGTTTTTTGTTTAGCTTTATGGAATGCACGCGGACGCATGGTGCTTCGTTTTCTTTGATGGCAACAGTTTAGGTATCTCTCGAGCATACGGGTTTTTCTTTTCTGCAAGGATGGTGAAGTTTCTGAACGCTGCACCGAATTTACATATGCTGCATGTAGGTTGTATGCGACCTGCGGTAATTCCCTTAACAGATGCTGCATGCTCTCTTGTCCTATCATTTAAGCATGCACCTGTTTGACCGATGGGACACTTGCCACATCACAGTGGAATGTGATAGGCAGCCCCTGCGTCACATAGGGCATATTGTGTTTTGGGAGAAATGTTGCTCATTTTCTTTGAGTTGATCTTGCGGTTCACTTAGCGGCACATACAACACGCGTTGCTTGGATAACACAGCACACTACCTTGATGTCCGGCCTCGCGCGATCTTTTTTAAGTTGTTTGTTATGCCATGAATGTAGGGTACTACTGCGATTTTTTTTGTTTTGTTTAGTTCATGTCTTCTCTCTTCCATTTTCGTCGGCTAATTTGCGCTTCAGTTTTGTCTAGATATTTTCACACACGCATACCAGGAGACCAATCGGATATTAAGAATCACATAGGCCTGAAATTTGCTTTTGAAAGCTTTGCAAAATATTGGGGTAACAGTCTTTGTTTAAAGCCAATAGAAGAGCAGTATTGGCAACATTTTGTTTAATAGCTTTGGAATTTCCGGATTCAAATAGGAAAAATTCTGGACGATCTTGGCTTATATTTCCAACAGACGTGTATTTTTTTTAAAATTTCAGTGAGAAGTCGAAGATCTTGATATGCATATATCCACGGGTAATTCAAGTGGAAACAAGAATTCTGAACCGTTCTTTTTTTTGTTTTTTTACACACCGTTAAACCGTTTTTTTTTTTGCATTCATTGTTTGGATATCCCACCTCAGTGTTTGTAAGAATCAAAAAGTCATCCACGTTCCTGAAGACGCCCGTGATCCTCCAATCACTCAAGTTGTCCTGAATTTTCTTGTTACATGCTGAGAGGAACAAATCGCATAGGTGTGGGGCTTTATTTTACATTACTATTATTCATTTTACATTACTCTTTTTTACTTCTAATTTTTTATTAGGTTTTAATTTCTTCTTTCTTTGCATATTTTTTTTAGTTTCTTTGAACTTTTCAAGTGATAAACAAATTATTTAATCCTATAAACATGTAACAGTCGAGAGGCTGAATATGAAGACCAGACCGGTGATCGAAGGAGATGAAGATAATATATTTAATGGTTGATAGTCAGCTAATTGTTTTTTCTGTCTCTCTGCGTGTGATTCTAGGTTGTTTACCCACCCTCTATGCGCATTTTAAAACTTCTTTTAAACAAAAAAAAAGGTTGATGAGGTAATGGGTACTGCCAAGGAATGTGTTTAATGAGTATATAGTTTTTTTTCTGTAAGGCAATACTTTATTCGTTTTAAATACTATACCTTTTTAAAAGGCACTGACACATCAAAATCATATATTTTTTTTATTATGCGAAACGATTGAAAACGATGCCTGAACATTACCCTCCACGTTCGAAACTTGGGAATTCAGTATTTGTGAAGTAAAAAAACAATTTCCAAATGCCGAATTCGAAGTTCCCGCTCGATCCGCGCCAGTGGAGTGACGTCGAATATTGAGGGGTCCTGCGAGTCAAGTTTGTTTCGCGCCTCCGCTCCGAAACGTGTCTCGGCGACCCGAAGCGAGGACGTGAGGAGAGGGAGAGAAGGGCGCCGGCGTACCGGGAAACCGGTTTCCTGCGTGCGTGCCGTGCTGCCTATCGCTTCAAGCAGACGACGCTGCCCCGGCGGTATCACAACCGAAACTGCTATACACAGACACCAAACACAGTTGTTTTGAACGTTTGACGATTTCCTTTCCGAAGTTTGAGAGGTCGTCGGGAACCTAAAAAAGACCACTTCGTCCGATTCCCCGACTCACCAATCACCCTCTGCTACATGCGTCGAGCGCCGCCATGTTTTCCCATTGTGCATAAAAATCCAGGAGGCGACATCTCAACGGAGTCCGATTTTTGGTATTTCAAAAATAAGGGCCGTAGTGCATTCGCAATTGCGTTAAAAAACATGTTTTACGACTGCCGTTATTAAATGTTATAAACATGTTGCCTACAAAGCTTCTAAATTTCATGATTGTTGACGTCAGAAATCAAAAGAAGCAAGGAGGTGAGGAGCGGGCGGGAAAAACGCCCAAAATATAAAACGCGTGCGCGTGGGAATTTTGTTTTTCGCGATGCAGTATTCTTTTGCGTGTCTGTGACTACAATTTGCATCGCTTTAGACAATAAAAAATACAACCTATGGGGTGTCAGTGCCCCTTTAAGAAGGAACGCTAAAAGTAGAGATTTAAGTTTTAACTCCCCGAGGACCGCTAGAGTTTATGTTCTACGCTTTTTCGCTGGAAACGTTAAAACACTAACGCTCCTACTGGATTTCTTTTTAGGTTGACGGCATCCTAAAGGTACACTCTAACTGAGAAGAAAAGTGGAACTTTCTGAGCTCCAAATCTCTCGTCCAGAGGCTGCAGGAAAACGCAAAAACACCACGCGTCATGGTATATTTTTAATGTAAACCATTTAGTATGCTTTGATTATGTTATTAAGGTTGCATGTTGGAACAAAACACTCAATTCTCTTATAGACACTTCTAAAAAAATAATTTGTTAGCTTTAATTACTATTTTCTCTGAGTGTATCATATCTGTGCTAAACTAATGGTTGCCTTCTTGAGCCTAATGAAGGAAGAAGTTAATACACTATACCTAGTGAAGTAATAAGGTTGAGAGCTGGGCTAGTTGGTAGCTGCTAAACACAATAAGATAAAACAGCGGGAAAAGGTACAAAAGGAAGCGACAAACTGGACAGGGCAAAACGC
Organism: Ixodes persulcatus; assembly: GCA_013358835.2. Lineage (NCBI taxonomy): Eukaryota > Metazoa > Arthropoda > Arachnida > Ixodida > Ixodidae > Ixodes > Ixodes persulcatus. Next base: position 29,789 of record JABSTQ010002076.1, on the reverse strand, counting down.
TCCCTCACAACTATGTATGTTTACTGATAGACAAGGGAAAAGACAACGCGCATTGTGTGTAAACGTATGGAACAATGTGCGTTGTCTTTCTCCTTGTCTATCAGTCAAAAATGTATATTTTCGAGTTAGTGTTCTGTCCTTTCCGGTTTTTTGCTTCTTTTTGTACCTTTTTGCGCTCTTCTATCTCATTATGTTTACCTAGTAGATTATATGCGAGTCCTGTGTTCGTTCGAGACGTCAGTACAGCAGAACGCACGAAAAAGCTACAGCGACCGCGCAAGCATAATTGGGAGTGTGACGTAATCTATTTACTTTAAAAATATATTAGGGAGCGCGTTGCAATTTACTTAAATTTTACGAAAAAGTACACAGAATTGAACGAACACGGACAGCACATCTTACGACTTTTTCACGCCTTTATTTATTTTCCAGAAGCAGCGCACCTTCAACATTGCGGCCGCGAAGGGGAAAAGAGAGATGTTTCAGCTGGAGCTCGATTTGTGAAGATTTTGTAGGCATCATTTGAGAGGGAGACACAGTTCTTAAGACAATAGCTGTAGGTAATAATCATGTTGTAGGTAATAATAAAACAAAACGTAATTTGGACAGAGAAATTAGACAGAGCAGTATTTTCCGTAATACAAAACAAAATATTTTTGAAAATATTTTCAAGCATTCTGGAAGAGAATTAATGGCACTGCAAACGAAAGCATGCAACATGCTGCGCGGCAAACGACTTTGGTTGGTGACTTTGTGTGCAGGAAGGCCCGATTAACTTGACGTGCGACCGGCTCATCATGCTACTTCTCAGCGTTTCTTTCTAAGTGAGTTTGAGCTGAAGAAGACGCAGAGTGGACCCCAGCCTTCTGGAATTCTCCATCCTTTTTAAAGAAACAAAAGACCAATATCTTAAATGCCTTTTCCCTCTGTCCTAATCCAGCTCGTGCTTGCTGTTATACTGTTATATACTTCGTCTCACCTTAGCATGGACTAACAACGAAGGCTGTGCAAACGGGAGAGGCTAACCTTGACTCCCTCAACTATAGCACTCGCTGCACAAGCGCTCGTGCAGCCGCCGAGGCTTCACCAAAAGCAGCTACCTCGCGCTTTTAGCACGCGCGGTTCACAAAAGTTCATGCTAAGGTGAGTCAAAGTATAGTGTTTGCAAATTAAACACGTGTTCTTGATGTGCGGCCTTTGAAGCTCCCTGGAGAAAAAGACAGAACTGTCGCCTCCTCCATGGTCAAAATAAAGTTTTACTAATTGAAGCCAGAGGGACGACCTAAACTGTTTTTCTTTTTTTTTTTTTCTTAATGGCTCTTTTTACGTCGTCACCCCACAGGGGGCACCTGTGAAAGTGTTTGGAGAGTGGCGTCTCCACGGACTCCGAGCCATCCGGGTTCGCCCGAACACGTCTGGCTGTGCGTGGCTTTCCCGTGCCCGGGGAAAAGGACATTGTGGTGGTTGATTTGAGCCGGGGGTAGGTTTGGACCCTTCGGGTCCCCCGTGTGAGGCAATACACCACTTCGGCCCCCGCTTCCCGTAGACGGGTGTCCTGGATTGGCCCTACCAGGATGATTCAGTCAGTCGCCATTTCTACTATCCCCTCCCTTCTTTCACCCTTATCTTATCCTTCTTTTTACTCTTCTCATTTCGCTTCCTTCCTTTTCACCTCCTTTGGCGGCAGGGGCTAACCTCGGGTGGCAATAGATGCTCTTGTCTTGAACCACACTTGGTTACAGTGTCTTGGTAGTACTGGCAGAGCAACATACTCAGGCAAGCCCTGACTGTTATGAGGTGCAGCCTGTCCTGTTGTTGAGCTCCGTGGTGGGCGGTACGCCATGGATGCTTAATTTTCTTTGCCTTCTATGGCGTCCTCTACCAAAACCTTTTCAGGACATGCGTCCAAGCGGCCTTATCCTGAACTAACCAAAGTAAAAGATGTTGAACCTGCAACCTTCACAAGATTCTTTGTTATTCATTCTGAAGATGGACACCGCCCCGTGGGAAAAATGTCTCCTTTCATTGTAGCAAAATTTCTTGAGAACTTGATTGGTTATAACAACAAAGCAAAGAAGATGCACTCCGGTGATCTCCTCGTCGAAGTGAGTACCAAGGAACAAACATGGCACTCCAGAAAATGTCCCGCATCGTAGATGTCCAAGTAACAGCTGCTCCACACCGCACACTAAATATCATTCGAGGGGTACTCTCCGAGGACGACCTCCTACACTCTAGTGAAGATGAAATTCTCGAAGGCCTCAGACCATTGGGTGTCCTTGCTGTAAAGCTGATCATTTTCAAACGAGATAGTGTGGAAACTCCAAGCGAGAATGTTATTCTCACGTTCGAAAGACACACTCTCCCAGCATTCGTGAAGGCGGGATACCTCCACTGCCGTGTCCGACAGTACGTACAGAATCCGCTGCGGTGTCTTCAGTGCCAGCGGTTCAATCATGGCGCTCGGAGCTGTCGAGGCAAGAATATCTGCGCAAAGTGTGGAAGCACTGATTACGTTGCTGACATCTGCGAGAGTGAAATGAAGTGTGCTAACTGCGATGGTGTACATCCCGCCTACTCGCGCGCGTGCCCCATATGAAAACAGGAGAAAGAGATCCTTTCGTTGAGAGCCAAGGACAACCTGTCTTACCTCGAAGCCAAGAAGCGCTATGCCTTCTAGGCAAAGGGTGTTTCCTCGAGATGGTGCGTAGGGGGCTTGCACCACCTTCCGAGCCTCGACCCTCCCAGGTTCCGTCTGGGAACCGGGAGGCCGTCGCTCAGCCCCCACCTACCAAAAAACCAAAGGTGACGGCGTGCCCTCCACCTCAGAGAGGTGGCACTGGTGCCCCTCAAACCCAGAGGGACAGGCTGTCAAACGACATGCCTGCCCTGGTTACTCGGTCTCCTCCTAGGAGGAAGGAGCGAGCCCCTCGCCCCAAGCCTCTGGAGGAGCCGTCAACGTCTAAGGAGCACCAGGCTCCCGTCCTGCTGCCTCCACCGTTTCACCTGAAGAGGAGCGGATGGAAGTGAGTGAGTCTCCTCCCATCCGTTTGGCTTCTCCTGATGACTCATAACTAAAGAAGTTCGTCCAAAAGAAACTGATACCACAAGTCACCCCGCCCAAGCCGCCTGAGGGCGTCTAGGCAGCACCCCCTTTTAACATTTTCACCATGAATAGTTACAGTTTCATGCAATGGAACTACCGAGGACTGCTTCACAACATTGACGATGTGCACTTTTTTCTTGATGAGCTGCGAGCTCTATCAGTTGCTCTGCAAGAGACTCATCTCAATAGCCCTCATATCAACATGTTTCGTCTTAACCACCTTTCTTGAAAAGACCGTACATAATCTCATTCTTTGGGTGGAGTTGCGGTTGTGGTACGAGGCGATATTGCATGCACGGCAGTTCCTCTTCGCTCACCTCTGGAGGCTGTTGCAGTGCGCATTCTCGCAGAACGTCTGACTACTCTTGTCTCCCTTTAACTTCCACCAGATGTTCCGATTGACTTTTACGATTTGCAGACCTGCTGAACCAGCTGCCGAAGCCTTTTTTTTTAATCTTAGGAGAATTTTATGCACACAACCCCTCAAGGGGAAGTGCTCGGTTGGACAATCGTGGAATGGTCATTGAACGTTTTTTACTTTCATCTTCACTGTGCCTTTTAAACTGTAAACAACCAACATTTCATAGTGCTAACCATAACACTTTTACATGTATAGACTTGTCTATATCATCAGCTACATTATTCTCTTGTTTTTCATGGAAGGCTTTAGGTGATCCTCTTCGCAGTGATCACTTTCCCATCATTATAGAAAGTCATATTCCATTGCCCACTATTTTAAAACGAATTCCCCGATGGAAACTTGATAAGGCTGATTGAGGACTGTTTCAACTGGAGGCCACTCTTGAGCCCTTAATGCTTGAGAGTGTGACACCAGAGGGGGCGACTTTCTATGTTACCGAGCAAATCATAAATGCGGCACATTACTCTATCCCAAAGACATTCACAAACTTCCCAAAACGGTGCGAGCCGTGGTGAACCCAGGAGTGCAGCACAACTAGGCGAAACCAGAAACAAGCATGGGACACCTTTCGAAGGTGTCCAATTCCCAAAAACTTGATGGAGTTTCGAAAAAGAAAGGCGAAGGCTCGGTGGACACGAAAGCAGGCAAAACGAACATCCTGGAAGAAGTATGTCTCTTCCCTGAGCAGTGCTGCCTCCGCGAATGAGGTGTGGGACCGCTACCGTAAAATTAGGGGTGACTACCGTGGTTTTATTGTTCCTACAGTCTTCGCCTCGTGTCCTGTATTGCTAAAAAAACATAGTAAATCCCCTCGGCCTGCACTTTCAGGGTGTGTTTTCCTTGAAAAACGTTAATGCTGCTTTTAAGCTGTTCAAGAGGAATGCAGAATGTCAGCGACTGAAGTTATGAGGCGCGAATTCTGAACCTTACAACAAACCTTTTACGGTTTGTGAGCTAAAACTGGCTCTTGACACCAAAAAACAATCCTCACCAGGTCCCGATTCTATCCACTATAAAATGCTTCGTCGGCTCTCCCCGGAATTGTTTCGACAGTTGCTTAAATTGTTTAACTGCTTCTGGGAAGACTCCTACTTTCCCGACGCATGGAAATGTGCACATGTCATACCCTTTCTGAAACCGGGAAATGACCCCTAATATTCATCAAGTTACCACCCAATTGCACTCACTAGCTGCCTGGGTAAGACATATGAAAGACTCATTAACAGACGACTTGTACGTTTTCTTGAAACTAACAATATCTTCGATAGGAATCAGTGTGGTTTTCGGCAGGGTCGGTCCAACTTAGATCACCTGGTACGCCTTGAAACCTTAATTATGGAAGCAGGCAGCACTGCGTTTCTGTATTTTTTTATTTAGAGAAAGCATACGACACTACTTGGAGGCATGGCATTCTTCAGGATCTCCCTGCCTATGGAGTACGAGGTCGCATGCTCCGTTGTATTAAAGCTTTTTTTGACGGGACGAACTTTTCAGGTTCGATTAGTCACCACTCTGTCTGATAACTTTATACAAGAAAATGGGGTCCCGGAGGAAGGCGTCCTTAGTGTCACACTGTTTGCCATCAAGATCAATACGATTGCTAAAGTGATACCACTTTCCATTGCATATTCGCTCAATGTCGACGACCTGCAGGTCTCTCCTTCCTCTTGAAATCCTTCTAGTTGTGAGCGCCAACTTCATCTAGCGATAAATATAATCAGCAAATGGGCAGATGAAAATGGATTCCGGTTTTCAGCTAAGAAAACTGTGTGCGTACCCTTCTCTCTCCGGCGTGGGATATCCCTAGATCCCGCCTTAGAAATAAACCAAACTCCTATAGCCGGTAGAGCTGAACATAGGTTCTTTGGCAGTACTTTCGACAAAAAGTTAAATTTTAACTCCCATTTGCAGCTACTTAAGCAGAAGTGCTTAAACTCCCTTAACATTTTTAAAGTTTTGTCTCACAAAACATGGTGTTCATACAGAAGGGTTTTGTTACGCTTGTATAACTCTCTGGTGCAATCCCGTCTTGACTACGGTGCTATAACCTATAACTCAGCGCGACCATCCTCGCTGAAAATGCTGGACCCAGTGCACCACCTCGGCTTGCGGCTCGCCACGGGCGCCTTCTGTACGTCTCCTGTGCTTAGCTTGTATGTGAAATCTCACCAGATGTCCCTTGCCAAGCGACGGCAGTATTTAGGCCTGAGTTATGCTCCCTGGATTTCGTCTTACCTCGACCATCCCACTTTAATACTCTGCAGCGATCTCAGTACGCCCGTCCTTTCGAGAACAAGCCGAGGGCGGTTAGACTTTTCAGTTTTCGTGTGGGAAGCAATCAAGAATCTCTTGAACTCGACCTTCATGGGATAGAACTCTGAAGCCTCTACGTATTGCACCTTGGGAGCCGCTTCCAGTTTTTTGTGACTCAACGTTTACACGGTTCAGCAAACATAGCGTTTCTCCACTTGTTATTCAACAATAATATTTCGAGCTACAAAAGAAATACAACAATTATGTTCACTTTTATACTGATGAATCCAAGAACTCCTCCTCCGTAGGAACTGCCGTTTACTCTCAAGAATATACAAAGGCCCAACGAGTCGAAAACATGGCTAGTATTTTCACCGCAGACGTCTATGTCGTATTGATGGCTATTGAATACATTATGACAAGCAAAACTATAAAAGCTGTTCTGTTTGTGGACTCATAAAGTGTTGTTTCAGCTCTGTGCTCAGTAAAAGATACCAAAAATAAGCTAGTTCAATTGGTGCGATTTAAAATCAATAGTTCCTTATTCCGTGGCTATGATACAGAACGTTTGCAGTCATGTTGGAATTTTGGGCAATGAAAAAGCAGACCAGTTGGCTACCTCCACAAAAAATCAAATGGTGACCTCTACTGGCCTACATACCAAGATGTGAAGCCCCTCATTAAAAAAGCACTCCTCCGAAAGTGGAAGTCTGAATGGGACCAAGAAAGTGAAAATAAGTTCCTTGTGGTAAAACCAGGCTTAGGATTGTGGGAGAGAGCATCTCATGAGATTCGCTTTATCGAGGTTCTCCCCTGCCGCCTTAGAATTGGACACAGTTTCTTGACACATGGGGATCTACTTTTTGGAGGGGACGCTCCAAGTTGTGAGCACTGCGGCGAATCACTAACGGTCCTTCATATTCTATGGCTCTGTTCAGGTCTCGAGCAGAACCGACGTGCTTGCTTCCCAAAATTTTTCGCATACAATATTCCTTTCCATCCTGCACTCTTAGTGGGTGAGCATCCCATCATTTCCTTCAGTCGTGTCATCACATACTTAGAAAAAAAAAAGTGTTTTTTACGTCGATTTTAACTTCCGTCTCCCTCTTTCATCTTCTGCCAATACCAAAACCTCCTTTGTTCTAGATCTGATTTCACAATGAGCCTTCCAAGACTATTACTCTGATCAACATTATAAAATCTGTTTGGCGCAGTATGGCCTTCGTCGCTTTTGCGCCAGTAAACCACCAATACAACAACCTTTTTACGTCAGCTATAGGAACAATAATGGGTCTTCAGTAAAGTCCGTGTTTACGCTGAAAGTCGCACATGTGGTTTTAACTTCTGAAGTGTTCATTCTCTCCATATTGAACTTTTCATCATAGCGGAGACCTTTGAGCAACGTGGAGAATGTTTTTTTTTTTCTATAAGAATCCCTTCACAATGATCATGCCTTTTACAAGCCGGAAGAAATGCCATCGGTCTTCCAGAAAAAAAGCTACACAAAAAATATTTTTTGAAGTCCATAATAAAATGAGAGGAGGCTCTGGTAAAGACAACAAATGGACGACGTTTCTAGCTACTGGTCTTCATGTTTTTGCCCCTGAGTGGCGGAGTTTGTCAATTCAAAGAGCGAAAGTAGAAGGTTGCCAACCAGATCACTTCATTCTTCTGCACCGGTCCTGTTTTTGTGCTTTGGTTTGAGTCACTAAAAGTGATAATATGACGAGGCCATAATCTTCCTGTTGCGTAGTTCTTTTTATTTCGCAATTCAAAAGTCAGCTCACAATCGTCTTACAAGGGGGACTAATTTGAAAGCAGAGTTCTTACAAGAGGAAAGTAAATAAAGCCGCCATAATTGATTAAACATGTCACCAGTTGTCTTAAGACGTTCAATAAAGACTCTGCCGCCTGGATCACCACAGAGTCTAGACACTGACTACCGAGTGCATTCCATCGATCATGCCAAAGAGACTAGTAAAGATGCTGGCTCGTGTGCTCTGTCCTTCGCGCTCACTCGCTGACTAATACATGTGAGAGTCTGCCAGGGGCCATCTAGGAATTCGCCACCATCATAGCCATTAGCCTCGTAAAATCGACCATTTATGAGTACATTGGCTATACTTCCAAAGGGTTAGTTCGGCACTTATAAACCAGAGCGATTACTGGAAAGCTAGTCGTGCCAGTCATGCGATTGGTGCGTTCCGTTCTTCTAGTAATGGTAATTCACATAAAGTTGTCACAGAACATAAGCCCCTCCCCATTTTGAGCGATAACATCTCTCCAGAAGGTACAAATGTAAAAAGATCTTATTCATTGGAAAAGTACTGTGTTAACCAGTCTTATCGTCATCACCGCTGTTGTCGTCATCATAATCATCATGAGGGCCTCAGAAGAACACTAAGCCCAGGGTTTCGAAATCTCTCAATCTGGCTCTGCAATCCAGTAGAGCTGCAAATAGCAAGATCGTGCTTTTCATAACATAAGTTGTTTTTTAAATTTGATATTTATATGTCCTAGCGAAAGTAATAATGATCACAATTATTGTAGGCACTATTAAGAGACTCATATGTTCTATAGAAAAAATCGTTTAAAATTTCCACCGCTAGTGCTTGCACGATCTTATCTCAGAGTTTCTTTTAACGTTACCGTTTTGCAAATTGTACGTATTTAAATTTCTGCACACATTTTGCTCATCCTCCTTATATATGAAACAATTCTGTAGCGATTAAGGTTCTCATTAATACAACAATAATAAAAAAAAAAACATGCGTTTATTTTGGAACCCCTTCCCGTTCAGGGCGCTGCCCTTGGCAGACCCAAAAAACGGACCTTGTATAGGACGTTCATGATGCAGCCTCGTTATGAGGGGAAGAGAAGGAAAACAGAGAAGCGCGGGAAGAGAAGTGCGTGACCGGGGTCGGCATGCGGAGGTGTTCAAAGCAGTGACTGGACAAGGCTGAAACTAGCCGAACATAGCCAGGTCAACGGGCATACTGTCGTCACTGCGCCGACCCGTCCAGGCGTAGACGTGACACAACAGAGGCACCGGACACCATGGCGTCTCGTCTTAGTCCCAAAAGGCTGCTTAAATACCGGGCAGCCTGACCATCGTCTGACCCAGCTCCACTACGCATCTACGTGCTGAAGAAAAAGCACCTTCTATTCCATTCATATCGCAAGTTCAGCAGCAATCATTTTCACCAATTATGTCCACCTGTCAATGTAACTAGAAGAACACAGTTGGGAAACTGCCAAAGGGCGTGCTTTGAAAAAGTGGCTTTGATCCGCACTTGAGAACTGAACTAGTTCCAAACGCAACGCCGCCATTTCTTCCGAACCGGCCATTCCGGGTACTGCATGTCTGCACGTATCGGTTTAGATCGAGTCGCCCAAGGGACGGTGGCGCCATCTCACAGTGCCATTTCGCAGAAGCAATATAAATTAATTTTTATGTTTTGTCTCTTCGCTAAAGGGTGGCGCTGTTATCGTATTTAGCTTGGTCTGGTGAGCGGAAGTGGTCCGGGTTTCAAGGGTGAGTATCCCTCCCGAGAGTTTTAGTAACGTTGACACCTCTCTAAAGAACTAACTAAGATACTCTTTCTAGTGCTGTTGTACATACTGTGGATGTTTTTCTTCAATCCAAAGTTCAATGCCGAGTGAATGTCTTCAAAACGTAGCAAAAGTCTCATCTCATTTTATAAACATCAGAAAAACCACGAATAGACGAACCTCGTGTCAAGAACCTTTATTGTATTCCTTGTTAATATTATCAACAAGTTCTAATGAAAAACGAGATGATGCAAAGGGAAGGTGAAGAACGGTCTAGAGTACCTAGATATGTTTTCAAATAATCAGATTCTTTTCCTTTTGCAGTACATTCTTTTTATTTATGGTTTTTCTGACACAATTTTCCGTTTTGGGTTCCGTTATTACAAATGAATTTAGAATACCCCTAACTACATTGTGGGTGCGCTTCATCGGGCTAAAAAAATGTTTACGCTGATGTTCACGTCTCTTACTCCGCACTTGAATCAATTATTTAGCCTTTATTATCTGAAACGATTCTAAAGTCATATTGTCTTTAATTTATGTCGTTTATAGAAAAATACCTTTTCAATAGCGTCAGCACCGCCAAAATTCCATACTGGAAATAGCGACCTCTAGTGGAAGTTTAACAAATTAGCGGGTTAATTTGCCTCGCTTTTTTATTTCAGAAAGCATTTCTTTTTCTAGAAACCATTAAAAAACTTATATGAAAGTTATTATGTTAGAGATCCATATAGGATGATTGATGCTTGGTGTACAAGAAATTGACTTTTTAGGAAGTAATGATGCGGCGTACATGCTGTCTCGCGGAAACAATGTAAGGATTGCATATAGCAGCTCGAAGTATGCAAGATATGATGCGCGCGTTTAAACTTTACAAGAATACAAGCTCTTGACTTACCGACGATAATGAATCCCAGAGCCATGAACATAACCCAGGCTTTCATCATGCGTAAGATCTTTCGAACCCCCGAAGACGACTGACTATTGTTTCCCTCGAACTCTGTGGTCGACCTTTCAAGAGAACTGCGGAGCTTGAAATGGGCAGAAGTAGTTTGTGCCAACAAAATGACGACGTGCTGACTGCCGTAAAAAGAAAAAAAAAAAGAAATAATTTAAGTTGGAGAAAAGGGATTTTTATAGAGCTTTGTTCAGTTCTCTAGCTATTGCAAAATCCGCGCACATATAAACTAAATGTGTTAGTATCCATTATCAGCCGTTTGCGGAGAAGGAAAACGCGTATGCATAGTTTCACTTTTTTTATATTTATGACATTTACCCTGTGGTAATTTAATAAAACCTATATTGGTTTGCCTCTGGGCAGAGTCTAATGAATTTAAAACATGCCGGGTCTCTGAAGTCCCTTCATTGCGGACGGCTGAATAGACCAAGTACTGTAATGTACCACCCTGTCGATTAAATGTGGTAGATATTTATTATCTGCTGCATTTGAACTTGAAAGTTGAAGCGGTGGTTTTAGTCTGATTGAAAATAACGTTTTGAAATTGTCATCTGCGCTCATCTTTCAGGCGGCGATATGTGTGGTTGGTGTTTATAATATCGGGCAACCTGAAGGCACTTATAACTGTGAACCAGGATTACACTGATTTAGTTTTTTCGCAATGCCTGTGCGACGTGTGTGCGGAGAAGTACGAATGACTAGGCACTTGTTAGTCTAAGTATTCTCCGGTTTTCAGTCGATCTTATTGAGACTTAAAGGGAGCATGAAACAATGTCTGGTTCAAGCTTTACTAACGACATATTGCCCAGTGGGACTAAAAAAAAACACACGAGGGCAGGGGACAAGTAAAGTAATATTTGCTGCGAAGTTGTGTAAACGACTAGACGTGGGCACTTTCTATACTCTTTTGGGGAAGCTTTTGGAGGCGTCAGGTGTTTATTAACCGACTAGTACCACCATAGCGTTCATTAGAGTCACGCACCTTGGTTTGGACTGTTTATAGCACGTGCTGTGCACCATTGTGAGTGATCGATGATTTTTGTCACCACACTAATTGCCCACAATTATGTAACCAACTATTTGCTGACGAATTTGCTGCTTGAAACTGTAAGTTGAGTGGTAACACAGTGCTGGAGTGCAGTCTGTCTACCACATTCGACCACCCTTGCCGTAGCAATATGCATCAGGTCACCGAAGGACCTCCGCTACTGACTACGTCGCGATACACTTGATATGCTTGAACGTACATTGCGCTGAATAGTCGACAAGAAAATACGATTTAAGTTTTACTTATTCCAGTAGGGTATAGGGTATAGTCCTGGCTCTATAGTGAATGGCCGACATCAAAAAGTGACTTAAAAAAACTGGCTGCAGAAACCACTATCTTTGGTTGTCTATGCATTCCAATAGCATTCGTCATGTTTACTTCCTCCTTTTTTTAAGAGGACATCGACATCCTCAAGGTCAACCTCTAGGACAACCTCTATGGCCTAGAGCCCTGGAGGTTAACGGGGGATTACGCGACGCAAATGTTTCCGCAAAATGTTAGAGGGGAAACTCAATTGGTCTGTAGATCCCGTGACGTCAGGTCCCGTGAAATTAAATTCTCCGCTAAATTTAGTGGGGAAACAGAATTGGTTTGTAAGTCTCGTGACGTCAGGTAACGTGACATGAAATGTACCTCTAAATTTAGCGGGGAAACCAAATTGGTGTACTATACGTCTTGTGACGTCAGTTTCCTGCTAAATTTAGGGGGACAACTGCGCACTTGAAGGTCAAAAAGGTCTACGAAATCGGGGAGGGGGGGGGGGTTAGCTAAAGAATAATATCGAATTAAGACGGCACGAAAAAACGGCACCGAAGATACGCAATCTGCTAAACTTAGCTTGCGGAGATCCCTTAAATTGTATCGGGAGAAAGTCTGATGACATTAGCACGGGACCGCGTCACCTGAGCACCCTCTAATTTATTCAACAGTCACTGAGAGGATCAGAACCGTGGGGTGGCCTATTATTCGTCCCGTCCCAATTCAAAAGCGCCTAGAATAATTATCACATTGAGATTGCGCGCAGAAAAAGGTGGGCCACGAGGGCTGCATCACCCTTCGGCTGGGCTTCGTATCTAATAAAAGGGTCGCAGAATTTTTAGTGCTGTGCTGGGGCCAGGCCCGTAGACAGGATTTGTTTAGGGGGCCGGGGGGGGGGGGGGGGAGGGGCATTTTTTGAGGCCACAATTTCCAAGCATTGGAAGAAAGAGGGGGGGGGGTTCCTAAGAATAAAATATCATGATTAGAGCCTACGGGGCCCCATGCATTTGTGGGTAAAAGAAACGACCACCCTATAGTTTGCGGTCTCGTCACCATTCGAAACCTTCTATAATCTCCCTCCCTCCCGACGCAGCCCCGAACATTTACCAACTTCGTCGTTGCGGCAAAGTCGGGAGCGCAGCCGCTACATTCCCGTACTTACGTGTCTATCAGGGGCTGACTATTGGGTGCGGCGTGCTCTCCTTTTTTTGCAATGTTCCTGGAGCCGGTCGTTTATGCAGCGACCCGTTTGCCGATGTATTTAGCGCCGCAGGACATGTGCATAGAAAAATCTGCTCACTCTAGCACATGGTGAGACGGTTAGCATGTTTCTTGGAGCAGCCGGGCGACTGGAGCCCCTCTCGGTCTGTTGACTTGCACAGGGTTCTCAGCCTCGATTCGCATGTTTAAATATCTCCGTAAAATCTGGAGGATATGAACTTAAACCTGTAGGCCATCGTACTCCGAACCTATTTACGGGTTTGTAAAAGGCAAGAACAAAAACTACAGTTCTTCGCTTGATATCCGCGAAGCCGATCTAGAGCTCTCCCCTTCCCCTACTAAAATCTCGGGGGAGAGGAGGGCCGGGTCTCTTGCCTCCCCTCCCATCCCCCCTCCGACCACAGACCCCCCCGCGGCTACGGCCTGGATCGGGCCCAATTTCTGAGCTGGCTTCATACGAGTGTGATGAGGTTACCTGGAGGCAGAGGTGATCGCTTCGAATTTTTGGTTATTTTATGTGGTGTTGCTCTATCTATCAATGACAGTTGGGCGTCTCGGAAGACGTGAGCACGTTGAAAGAATAGAGATGAGTCTGAACGGCGCCGCCTTGCCACGGAGCAGTTTGGGCAGCTGCTCCTTGTTCGAAACGAGAGCGGAAGCACGGGGAACGTTGGACTGCCAGAGGCGTTCGACCGCCATGTAGATATACTCTGTGTCTCGCGAACAGGGACGGGGGTGCAACTTTGGAGTAATTGTTGTCGTTTTCTGAGTGTCTGCTTCCACTTGTGATGGACCGTTGTCACCTTCACCCCGAAACGACAATAGCGGATGTTCTTGGGTTCACATTAACTCCAGTTACTGACACGAGTAAGGCAGACGCCAGTCGGAACCACAGTACTACCAGGGTAGCCACAACAAACACTGCTGCGTGGGACAGAGCGTTTCGATCTCAATATTTCCATCGGTCGAAAACGAATCACTGGTGGCGCAAGTCAAGATAGTTGTTTTATGTTTTTGTTTTTCATTTTATTTTGAGCACGACATTTCCTCGAGCTCGCTCGCTCGCAACGGGTAAGTTAGTGCGTGCTTGGGTGAATGGGGCAGATCCTTCTCGTTACAACACTCACCCACGTGCCACAAACACACACTGGAAGATCTGAAGCAACGCCAGGATGCCCCACTTGCAGTCCTTCGAGCTTTTCCCGCGTCTCACATAATCACGGCTGCTACCCCTTTACCCCTGAAATTCACCGACGCACTCACCCCCCAACGACGCTTCGCTCCCCCCAACTGCCTAGTCGCCCGCACTCAATCGTCGCGCACTTTCCCATACTCTTGACCTTAGAGTAACCTTAGGTTACTGGTCAAGGACAGACATTTCTCCCAAAAGAAAGGGTCTTCCCAGAGGAGGGAGAATTGTGATACAAACCTCCAAGCAGCATCTCGCCTTCTTGGCGAGCACGGAGGGGGGTGGTTGACGAACGGATGTTTACCCTGCCCTACAATAACAGAAGCAACTAAAAGGACGAATTCTCTGATGTTGAGTAACGGTCAATATATCGTAAAGGTGCCGTGAAACGATATTAGGACAAACGGCACAAATATAAACTCGCACGCACCGCCAGTGACCAAGAAGTTTCTTTTGTTGCCCTGTCATTTCAAGGATAAAGCGGTCGTTTACTTTCGGTCTATTCCGTGCAAACCTTGATGATGAAGTTGAGGAGTTAGATTGTTGGCGTTGTCAACAATGCGATTTACAGGATTTGGTCATCAAGCTGTCCGATCTCCGCGGTGACGATATATTAATGCGGCGCATACAGTGGACACAAGCACTGCCTGAGCATTGTTGGGACCGAGCGTTTGACCCTGGTTGGTGGTGTGTCGACTCATGCCAGGCACGGGAGTGGGGGCAGGAGACTGGGAGCCGATCAGCGGTAACGAACTGTACAGTATGTACAGATTTAATTACATCCTATGTACAGGTTAGGCGGATGGTCGTCAGCAGCGTTCATCGAGGTTGCGAGTTCCAGCAAAAGAGAAAAAGAACACCACGCTCTTGCGCGCGCTCTTGCACCAGACCGTTTTCTTTCTCGTTGTCTTGCTACCCCCAGGTAGCTCGAGGCTGCAGGTGCGTCCTTTGTCCGGGACGTTCAAAACTACGCCAGATGAGTAGACTTCCCGGCGCTGCCAGTTCTGTCTGGGCATCCGAGGCAGTTCCTTTCTTTCATGCCTCGGGAAAACGAGGGCGCAAGGTGTGGCCGGTCCATCTCGCCGATCGCCGATACTTGGTGATGAAGCCGGACGCCCGCAGGGATACAACAGCTCCTCCGCCGACGGGTAAACGGTCTTGAGGTTGAGGGGTCTGCAACCGCTCTGCCGAAAGCCGATGGCTCGCTGCTGTCCTCCAGGCGCCAGAATCGGCGCTGCTACTTTTTCACCTCTTAAACATGCAAGTAGCGCATGAATCACGGAATCACAAAACATCACACAACAGAAATCAGCAAGCATTCACCCCGCCCGGAAATTCGCCAAGTAAAGATCACCCTAATTAATCTCACTGTCATCAAATTCTGCCGTCCGAGCGCGGCTGACCCACCAAACAAGACATCGAGAAAGCACTAAAACACTAGAATTGCTAGAAATCTCCCAAGGCTTTATAGCGCCTGTACAACCCCTTTCAATACATGCGACTGAGAGTGTCTGCATTCGAGTTCAGCTTCCCCCGCTTGTATGTTACTCGGAAGTTAAACCCCTGAAGTGCTAAGCTCCACCTTAGCAGCCGTCCGTTTTTTGGCGACATTTGCTGCAGCCAGGTCAGGGGACAGTGGTCCGTCTCAAAGGTGAATGGAGCTCCCGCCAGGTAATAAGACAACTTTTGTGCGGCCCAGACTAGACAAGCACACTCCTTTTCGGAGGTGCTATACGCCTCCTCCCGTGTTGTCAGCTTGCGGCTCGCGTAGAGAATGGGATGCTCTTCGTCCCCTTCTTTTTGGCACAGAACAACCCCCATGCCCCGGTCACTTGCATCGCACTGCACAAAGAATGGCTGATCATAATCAGGTGCTCTTAGCACCGGCCGCTCGGTGAGCGCCTTCTTTAGGCTCTGGAAAGCCTGCTCCTTTTTCTCGTCCCACCCGACTTTGTTGGGCTCGAAGCACAGCGCGCGCAGAACTCGTTTGAAAACTGAATGCCATTTCTCTACGGCGTTTGATTGAGGGTGGTACACGGAGCTATGCACAACACGAATGCCACATTTCTCCAAAAATGTGTTCGTGAGGGCGCTAGTGAAAACACTACCCTGGTCTTATTGGATTTCAGCGGGAAATCCAATCCTCGCAAACACAGACAGCAGCGCGTCCACGATCTCGGCTGAACTCAACTCTTTCAGAGGACATGCCTCTGGGAACTTCGTCGCGGGACAAAGTAGCGTCAATACATACTTGTACCCTGACTTGCTCACTGGCAGTGGACCTACCGTATCTATGACCAGGCGGCGAAAAGGCTCTGTGATCAGCGGCACTAGTCTCAGCGGTGCTTTGTTCTTCTCGTGCGGCTTCCCCACACGCTGACACGCGTCGCACGACCGTACAAAGTTTTCCGCGTCGCGGAAGCAGCCTGGCCAGTAGTACTCTTGTAACAGCCGGTCCTTCGTTTTCTTAATGCCGAGGTGACCTGACCAAGAGCTCCCATGAGACAACTCTAAGAGGTCCGAGCGGTACTTCTGGGGCACGACCAGTTGGTCGAGAACCCTGCCCTTACGATCTTTGTAATGGCGGTAGAGTACCCCTGCCTTGATCTGATACGAGACGTTCCGTCTGCTTATGCCATCTTTGGCGGTATCATGCAGTACTGTAAGGCTCGGATCACTCTGTTGTTGCTCAATGAGAAGCTCTCGGTCAACCTGTAGCAAGGCATGAAAGCTACGCGACGAAGGGGAGAGTACGAGTCCCCCCTCGTCCCCCGTTTCGCAGACAGGCACAATCTTTCCCTCTTCTACCTCCGCCGCGGTATCGCTTCTCGCGAGTTTCCCGGTTTCCCCGGCGGCGCTCCCGTGTCGCGTTGACCCCATTTTGTCCGTAGAAGTGGTCTCCGCATTGTTGGAGGAAGAGGGCCCGTCCGAAGTTGACTGACAGCTCGGTGGAACTTCATCCTCACTCCGACACACCACTTCCGCGGCTATTTGGCGCGCCCTGGCTCTCGTTAGCGCCTGCACCTTCCTTTCGCTAAACACTAGGCCCCTTTTCCGCAGCATCTGATCGGATTTGTTTGAAAACAAATAGGGGCAGCTGAGCGGCAGATTGCGGGAAACCGCGGCCTCGGTCTCCAGCTTCCCAAAGGGACCTTCTACACTAACGCGAGCAATGGGGAGGCAGACCTTTTGATCTTCGACTGCCTGCTTAATCCATGCACATTCCCCCGTGTAGTCATCTGGCCTAACCAGAGACGGGTGCATGACATCGATGGTTGCTGCGCAGTCGCGAAGAACTCGGCACGGGCTACCATTGACTCTTAAGTCGTGTACGTAAGGCTCTAGAAGCCTCCGGTTCTCCTCGTCATCGACGTAGTGAAACACCACTTTTGGCTTCCGACATCCCGCCGCGATGTGCCCGCTCTCCTGGCAGTTATAGCACACCGGCGGTTTGCGCTTTTCAAACGACTTCTCTCTTTCGGGTTTCCCCTTCTCACTGGATCTCGACTCTTTTGAGACGTCTTCGCTCGGAAGCTTTTGTTCAGGTTGCCTACCTTCCCCATTACGTTTACCGGCCTTTGCCGCAGGCCATTTGCCGGTTCCGTCGGGCTTCTTAGGTTCCCCTCTGGCTTCCCTCTCGAGCGGACGCTCCTCTCCAGCTTTTCTACGTGAAGCGTATTCCTCGGCCAGCTCCCCCGCTCTCTCGACGGTGTTCACGTCAGGCTTGTCTTGAAGCCAGAACCTCACCGCGTCAGGGAGGCAACGGTAGAACTGCTCAAGGGCTACGCATTCCACTACCTTATCGTGCTCTCCGTACACATCGGCGCTTTTTAGCCACTCGATTAAGTTTGCCCGCAGGTCGTACGCGAGCTCCGGGTATCCTTGTTCGGGCTTCTTACGCATGCTACGGAATCGCTGACGAAAGGCCTCTGTGGTCAGGCGGTACTTTCGGAGCAGACTCGCCTTCACCTTCTCATACACTTCAGCGTCCTCCTTGCTCAGACGCGCGACAACGTCCGCGGCTTCACACGGGAGGAGCGTCAGCAGTCTCTGTGACCAAGTTTCGCGTCTGAAACCCAGTTTTTCGCAGGTACGCTCAAAATTCACCAAAAAGAGGCCAATGTCCTCGCCTACTTTGAACGGCTGCATCAGTTTAGACATTTTGAAACTCTCGACCTTCCTTTGACTTGACCCCTCTGAGCTAGCCCGCCCGCTGTCGAGCTGCCGCTGCTCCAACTCGAGTCTCCGAAGCTCGAGTTCCTTTTCTTTCAAGTCAAGTTCCCTCCTTCGGTCATGGTTTCTCTTCTCTACTTCTTCCCAGCTCTCAATGATCTCCTCATTTTCTAGATCTAAAGCCCGAATCTTATCAATGAGTGTCTGTTTTTTTATGGTTCTTACTACTTCTAATCCCAGTTCCTCTGATAGCTGAATCAGTTCCGGTTTCTTCAATTTCGCCCACTCCATGTCTACCGTGAATGCCACCCACGCTCGGAATATCCCTCTACTGAGAAGTACTCTAATGTCACGCTTCTTCAGTAGCCACCTAGGTACCCAAATGTCACCGATAAATTCCTAGCTATAAGGAACGACACTTGGCGAACCTCCGAACGAAAATGAACACCCACCCACCTCCGATGTCCGACGCATGTGACCCGATCTCCACCGCTGCCTGAGCATTGTTGGGACCGAGCGTTTGACCCTGGTTGGTGGTGTGTCGACTCATGCCAGGCACGGGAGTGGGGGCAGGAGACTGGGAGCCGATCAGCGGTAACGAACTGTACAGTATGTACAGATTTAATTACATCCTATGTACAGGTTAGGCGGATGGTCGTCAGCAGCGTTCATCGAGGTTGCGAGTTCCAGCAAAAGAGAAAAAGAACACCACGCTCTTGCGCGCGCTCTTGCACCAGACCGTTTTCTTTCTCGTTGTCTTGCTACCCCCAGGTAGCTCGAGGCTGCAGGTGCGTCCTTTGTCCGGGACGTTCAAAACTACGCCAGATGAGTAGACTTCCCGGCGCTGCCAGTTCTGTCTGGGCATCCGAGGCAGTTCCTTTCTTTCATGCCTCGGGAAAACGAGGGCGCAAGGTGTGGCCGGTCCATCTCGCCGATCGCCGATACTTGGTGATGAAGCCGGACGCCCGCAGGGATACAACAGCATCCAAATTGGTCTCGTGACAATCAATGCCTCCACAAGCGTTCGTGTAGTGTCCTGTGCCTAAGCACTGACGTGGCGGAAATAATAGCAGAACATTATCAATGTGTGAAACTGAGGAAGTGCCCCGCGTCTTGCCAAAACTGATCGTGACTGCGATAATCATTGACAGCATATAATCAGCTAACGATCTCGTAAGTGCTCTTTCGGGGTGCAAGTTGTGGGTGTAGTAGTCAAGAATAGCGTTGCTCTTTTTTTTTAAATTAATCTACTGCTGCCGTTTCGTGGAGAAAATAAAACATTACCGAATGTGTAGGAACCATACGAACACACAGTTTTCTTTCAGAAGAAAAAAAAGCAATGAGGAGCACAGAAATTGATTTTTATATTTATGCTTGTCCATCTTCCCAAGGAGTTTGTAATTTTTACCCTCCACCCCTTGTGAACAAACACAGCTTGAGTGCGTTTAAGTTTTTTTTTTTTATGTTCTCTATCTTGAAGTAGCTATATAAAACGCCGGGTCCTGAGGCTTCGAGAGTTGACATGCGGACCGAAGAACACGTTCGGCCGCGATAGTGCATGTGAGCGGAAACGGGAAACAATTAAGAGGCCACTTCCTTTCATGGCAAGCTTGCTGATCAGATAAACCATATCACCCCGTAAGCGGCGTCTTTGGCAAAATATGCGGAGCTCAAAGTCTTTTAACCTTTTGGTCGGGGTCTCATGCCGCCTGGTGGCGGGATGTCGAGACGTGTCGGGAAGAGGAGGCTGCGCGAGGACAGCCAGTGGCCACGGTGGAGCGGCCGTCGTGACGGGAGTTACCTAGGCTTCTCATGTGAATGCCCTCCACTCTCTACACGAACACTTTCCCTCTCATTGAGAGTAGAGGTTCGCCAGGATCGGGTGCTGTCTTCCATAGTGGGTGCTGAAAGGCTGTTTGAACATTTTCGACTCCCTTCTTTTCTCAGACTGTTGGTTCATATCGGAACTGCTAGACATATACTAGAAATTTAAAAATGATGAACATCACTTGGTAAATCGGGTGGCTTAATTCGCCATGTTTCAGTCAGTGACTCCACTTGACGTCAGTAAGACCTTTTTCACATCACAATAACGAAGCTGTGCTGGTGTTTATGTTTACGGTTCATACCTAAATTATTCTATTGAGGGAGAACAGTGACGTTTAACTACGCTACGTCGAGTACCTTTTTAATGGGACATCCGGGCTTCGTATGCCGCTTCTCGAGCCACTCGTTGAGTAGATTGACTCGTGAAGTATACGAAACACGTGTGTATCGGTCGCATGAACGTATCTCGGCGTAAACTCCGCTAGTACTTTTGGAGTCAGTCAAACCAGCACCTCCTGACACGCTGCCACTTGCAAAGTTATGTAAATGTCTAGGCATTCCCTCCTCGCAAAATGCGTTTTAGGGGCTGCGAGGTAACCTGAATTTATGAATAAATAAATATTGTGCGTAATAACAAATGCTAAGAGAGCGAAGCTTTCCAGTAAAGGCTGATACAGTCGCATAATATATACGAATGCATAGAAATGAATAGTGTTAAAAACAGTGAACGGACTCCAGTTTCCTTCCCATCGTAAATTTAGTAAAATGACTTGCAATTTTTGGACCCAATAACGGCAAGCTCTGGAACTGGCATCTTTTACAAAACGTTAGCGCTTCATTTGGGTGGAGATGGAGCGTTTGTTTATGCAATGTTTGCTGTTTGCAGTGAAGAAAACACAGATTTTCCTCGAAGACACGTGGTGTCTTCGAGGAAAAATATAGGTCGCCCAGTTTTAAGTGCGAAATGTTTTTTTTTTTTTTTTTTTCGACGTACTTGTTCGTTGAATTAATATTGCATCTGAAAACAGCCAAGTTGTCAATAGTGTGACAACTTCTCGCAGTTCAAATGCAAAACTACTTATGCATTTTTAAACAAAATCTACTTATCAATTACGTTTCATTAGTAATTTCCAAAGTTCCAATTGTAGTTACTAAACTGTCAAAACTGAGTTGCATTCCAAACGTTTAAGAATTTGTTATTTTATTTATAACTGCTTCCTGCTTCCCCTACAGAGTAAAGACTCACTCCATGCGGCCTGCCTTATGTTGTGTTACGTTGAGGCGGCCTAGAAATTTCTGAACATCCGTTTGTTCATGCAGTCAACGAAACTCTCTGGATCTTAATAAGGTTGACGGCTGGGCTAGTTGGTAGTTTTTAAACATGATGAAATAAAACAGCGCGAAAAGGTACAAAAGGAGAAGACAAACCGGACACGACAGAACGCTGACTCGCAACTCTATGTTTCTGATAGATAAGAAGAAAGACAACGCACATTGTTCCACACATTCACACGAACACCTTCTACCGATGATATCTACGCTTTACTAAACGCGGTGGACCGTCATTTTCAGTTTGAGAAATCCTAGCTCCTAACTGGACAAGGCCACTGACGCTGAGTTAGTGTAGTTTTTTTCCGCCGCTGTGGATGTAAATGCCTCGGGCACCTCACGTGTCACTTTGTTTTTGTTGTGCCTTCCCAAAATTGTGGTGGCGTTGAAAGACGGTTCGCACAAGCACTCTTTACAGTGAACTGAAAAGTGCCCTCCCGCTGTGGCTCCGAGAGAGTACCTGTGTTCTCGGAGCCTATCGTTCAGGCAGCGTCCGGTTTGCTCAACGTAGGTGTGGCCACACGAGAGAGAAATGCTGTACACAACGTCTGTTGCACATGGCCCAAACTGTGTGGCGTGCTTCTTACTCCACGTGTTCTTTCTGATTCGCTCTGCCTTCCGTTGATTAGGGAACAGATCTGACTCGTTTTTGGGGGGGGGGGGGGCCGAAAAAAACATTGGAATTCCCCAGCGGTTCCCCACATTTTGTTAAAAAATTATATGACACTGTGTGTACGTACGGGATTATCACTGGCCGCTTCTTTTCCACACCGCGTTTTGTGGACTGGTTACGTTTTGTTTTTTTAAACAGTGTGCTTGCCACGTCTTACAACAGTGTGATCGGATAGCCCGCATTTTCGAGTCTGTCAATTTGCCACCTGAAGCTGTCCCCTAGAGTGTGAAAGCCAGATTTCTTCACTGCTGAGCCTAGGCATGTTAACGCAATGCCCCTTTTTACAATGTTTGAGTAGGTCGAACTGTAGTCAAACATACCTTCCCTAGATCATGTCTGTACTTCCAGCAGACATGGTAGTCTCCTAGGCTGATGGAAATGTCCAGGAACTAGAGCACCCCTTCTTCTAGAATCTAAAAGGTGAATTTAAGGCCCCACCACACTCAGCAAATATTTTCACCACTTTGTTATCCTGCATGTTCAAAGGTTCGCGGTTTCTAGAATCACTAAAACATCATCAACGTAGCGAACTACCTTCTTGATACTCGTGCCGCTTAACGCTTTTATCAATGTCACAGTCCACTTCGCCCAAGTAAATGTCACTTAAAACGGGGGAAACACAGGAGCCAATACACACTCCCGGCTTTTGCCTGTAGCACCCTTCACGTTTCCCGACTATCATTGACTGCGGATAGAATAGCACCATCCCCCTGGAGCATTCCAGGGGTACAGAACTACTGCTTCTGAATGCGAGCATCTCCATTAGCTTCAATGCATATCTTTACTGATGCTAACAGTCTTTCGTGCGGCAAGGAGTAATATAGATATTCCACATTTATAATAAACGTTTCTCTCTTCTCCGGATCTCCAATCTTTAGATATTCCACCAGCTCCTCTGAGCTCAAAACTCGGAAAGGGTCCTTGATAGTCAAAGAGTATAGCTGTTTTTGGAGTTAGGAGGCCACCTGCCGTTGCGAAGGTTTATTTGAAGTTACAATGGCTCGAAACGGTGTGGTCTCGTGCGGCCGCGCCTATGTTGGGCAAACCGATAGGCTCCGTGAGCACAGGTACTCTCTCGAAGTCACACTGGGAGGGCACCATTCACTTACATCGCTGTAAAGAGTGCCTGTGCGAACCATCTTTCAACGCCACCATGATTTTGGGAAGGCACAAAGAAATGGTCACACGTGAGGTGCTCGAGGCATTCTACATTCACAGCGGCGAAAAAAAATGCAATAGCTCAGCGTCAGTGACTTTGTCCAGTAAGAAGCTAGAATTCCTGAAACTGACAATGAAGGTCCAGCGCGTGCACTAAAGCGTAGATATCATCGGTAGAAGATGTGTGTGTGAACGTGAGAAACAATGCGTTGTCCTTCTTCTCTATCAGTAAAAATGCATAGTTGCGAGTCAGCGCTCTGTTCTATCCGGTTTGTCTCTTCCTTTTGTACCTTTCTGAGCTGTTTTATTTCATCATGTTTAACAAATTTCTCGATCGATTAACATCACCGAAGGTCTAGACGCTTTTATGCAGCGTTGTGAATGTTTTATAGCAATCATGATAAAGGGTGCTTCAATAGAGCATCTGCAATTAAACTTAAGCGTTGGTACGCTGGTATGTCCCGCATACACGCGTACCTACGCTTAAATGGGCACTGACACCCCAAAGTTCGTATTTTTTTTTATTGTCTGAAACGATGCAAGTTGTTGTCATAGACACGCAAAAAAGACCGCATCGCAAAAAAAAAATTTCCAGCGCGCGCGCGCGCCTTATTTTTGGCGTTTGTATTTCCCGCCGCTCACCTCCTCGCATCTTTTGATCGGTGACGTCAAAAATCAGGAAATTTAGAAGCTTTGTAGGCGACATTTCTATAACATTTAATAACGGCAATCGTAAAGCATGTTTTTTTAACGCAATTGCGAACGGACTACGGCCCCTCTTTTTGCAATACCAAAAATCAGAGGTCGGTGTGATGTTGCTTCCTGAATTTGTACCCTCTCTCGAAAAACTTGGCGGCGCTCGTCCGCGAGTCGGGAAAGAAGAAACCGTTTTTTTCCCGCGCCGGCGCCATTCTATCCCGCCTGCTCACCTCCTCCTCACTTGGGGTCGCGGTAGCAACGGCGCTTTGCTTCATAGCGTGGAGCGGAGGTCCGAAAGAAAGTCGAGTCACAGGAGACCGCAAAATATGACTCACTGCACTGGCGCGGATCGCGCGGGAACTTCAAATTCGGCATTTGGAAATTGTTTTTTTAATTCACAAATACTGAATTCCCAAGTCTCGAATTTTGAGGGTAATGTCCCGGCATCGTTTTCAATCGTTTCGGATAATAAAAAAAAAATATGATTTTGATGTGTCAGTGCTCCTTAAGCGGGCAGGATTGTATGAGAGTTTTTTTCTGAAATCAAATAAAATTATCAAACTTATCTTGTTTTTCAGACTGAATATAACGAAGCTAAAGACTCCTGCCATTACGTTCATGAACTATAATCCCTTCACCCTTAAGCTGAGACTGCAGCCAATGCCACAAATGCGAAAGCTCGAGGTCACTGCTTTCAATTGTTCTTCCCCAGAACGAGCACTTGCGCTAGAAATGCACGTCTGAAAGACAGGAGCCCAAGCAAGCTCACCCTTGTAACTTTGGTTGCACTCTCAAATTAAGGGTGAACATAATAAAGCACAGTGCTTGTGCATCACATACGTTGTTGCCAGTTTAGAGGTTTTCCTTCTAACTTTAGCTGTGTTAAAATTTCTCTGGTGGGTATGTTTTTTTGTTTTTTTTTCAGGTGGCGAGTTTTTTGGTGCTTTAATTTACCGCAGCAAAACTAAAAATATACCCCTGTTACCACTGAATCCAAGAGTATTTTCTATCCTGCCAATGCAATCCATACTTGAAGATAACGTAATAAGGCAGGCGAGCTGGTTAAACTAATACTTTCTAAAACACAAGATGGAGGCAACAACAAGGGGACTAACATAAGACGTGTTGTGCTTGTCCCCTCTTTGTATCCTCCGTGCTGGGTTTTTAAATTGTGTAATCCCTAAGTTTCGCAGAAATTTCTTTTTTGAAATAGCGGCATCTAGGTTGTCTGGTGGTAGATGTTACTTTCAGCAACCAAGTTACAAAGTTCAAGGTTCTATAGCCCCTTTTTTTCTGAAGTGGTTATAGAACCCGACACTTAGAGACATGACTACTGGAAGTGACAAGTGCTGTCATATGACCCAGATAGCTCTAATGAAGAATGGAACTATGTGCACATCATGCGGATAGCGTCGGGATGCTGTGGCAGCACACTTGGAATCGTCAGTAAAAGATCCCTCGGGTGTCTAATGCACACACAAAATCGTGATGAAGTAGGTGGACCTTTCTGTGAACAGATACAGTCAAACGAAAAAAAAACATAGAGTTAGCAGGTGAGTTGGTGATAGTCCACCTTTTTGTGCTGCATCCGGAACTGTGGTAAAAAAGAAGCGTAGGTGAAAAAGAAAGAAACGTCTCAGTCGAAGAAAAAAAAAAAACAGGAGGAGTTATAGGTGACATGGGCGACCAAAAACGTCGCTTTGATCTGCATTCAAAAGTTGGCCGAAGTCCTAATATGATGTCTTCATTATGAATAAGTCTGCTTTTGTTGACACAAACAAGAAAATATCAGACTGTCGACTTTCAAAGTGTTATTTTTGGATTCCGATGACTCCAAGCTTTCAACGTGCTTTTTAGACGCACCATCTCACTTTGTTTCAACAGATAATAAGTAGCCAAGATTGCATCTCGTGAAGCCACGGCGAGAGAAATCCTGGTCGTGACGTCACGCACGAAAACCAGAAAAGGACGCCACCAAAATATATTGGCGTGAATAATCTGTTGAAGAAAAAAGAGCGTTATTTTAATGTCATTTAATTTATTTACTGTGCTTATTGACTATGAAATCAATCATTTGCATCATAGTGTCGTTAGTGCTTCTTCTAAATTTGGCTGTTTTTTGTTGTTGAGTTTTCACAGCTGATCGTAAAAATGTGTTATTATTGGAAAACCGAAGCTTGGTTTTGATGTTTGTGTATGAAATAAAACTCTGTGCTTCTTGATTTTGGGTCCCTTTTTTCTCACATAGGTTCTGTGTAGTTCAACACGAGTGCCTTTAGAGCGATTGAGCTATGCATGGCACCTTTGATGATACTTTTATTGTTACAGAGCTTCCTAATAGTAAAAAAAAACATTCTAAACATCACATGTGACCCAAGAGGTCTCCAAGACTATTTCTATCTAACGCGCACCCCAGTGATACACACGTGACGAAATTTCTCTACGGCGTCAAATTCGCGTAACAAGTGTCGATAACACACTCGTATTGACGAAACCTGTCCATGAAACGTGTGTTCACGAAAAGATGTTCACAAAACATAATTTCACGAAACCAGTTTCGACGACACGATAGGGACCTGATTTCCGCCTCGA
Organism: Ixodes persulcatus; assembly: GCA_013358835.2. Taxonomy (NCBI): domain Eukaryota; kingdom Metazoa; phylum Arthropoda; class Arachnida; order Ixodida; family Ixodidae; genus Ixodes; species Ixodes persulcatus. The sequence goes on along the minus strand of JABSTQ010002076.1, from coordinate 3,332 downwards.
TAAATAAATCGGGAGGCCTTCGAAAATCCTAGAAACGGCAGAGGAATTGATTTTCGGCACCGCGCGCTGCAGGAATGCAACTTACACGTTCACTACAAACTCATCGGCTCGCAGGGACTTCGGAACCGGGGGGGGGGGGGGGGAAGCAGGGGAGGCTCGAGCCCCCCGGAGTTTCCCCTTACGGGGCTCAGCCCCCCCTCCCCTCAGCCCCCCCTCCCTCCTCCACCTGTCTTTCCTCCCCGCTCCCCCTTGCCTTCCATGGCCTGTCTACTGCTTGCTGCCGGTATGTCGAAGAAACAAAAAGTTGATCACCAATTCATTCCTCCCCGTGTATCTCGTGTTATCTGCTCCTTCTCGCTGATCATGCTGGCGGTAAAATTAGCGAACAGTGGTGTTGAATCTACCCTCAGACATGTCGGGGACAAAATTTGTCAAAGATCCCCGCATGCGGGGCTGCCGAACTTCAAGCCCAAGTTTCCAGTGAGAAGCACCTGTCGGTTCATTCAACCTCTCTTGAAGCAACCTTCTCGCTGTGTCTGGGCTGTCGAAAACACGTACGACACGGTTGCAGGCAGGGACCCAGAAACGGGTGGGGGGGGGGGGGCAACGTGGGCTTGAGCACCTGGTGACATTTTCTATGGGGTGCTGGGTGACATGCTGAGTCCCCGTGCGTTTAGCTCAAGGCCAACTGAACAATTCCTACACCCCTCCCCCCCTTTCCCCCTCCACTACGCTTTCCAGTTGCTGCTCAGCTCCGCCAAGCCATGTATTTGGCTAAGGGCAAGCACGTGGCTCTGTTTTGTTACGGTGGTCGCCCACCAAATCACGGCACGACCTTCGCCCACGAAATTCCAGAAAAAATTACGAAGAAAGCAAAGTGTCGCGGACGATGCAACATCTCCAAGAAAATGACGAAAAAAAAAATATCCGGCGCCTCCGGCCTGCATAGCACAGTCAGAGAGATCTCCATCTTCCCCTGCTGGGTCTTTAGGAAGTTTGTGTAGATGGTTTTAGCCGTCCCGCAACGTTCTCCGTTACCCGCTACGATACCCGGAACACTACATTCAAGGCCATCGGCGCGCAGGCGCAGTAGCGGCTAGTTCGTTGCGGAGGGCTTAGCGGAGGGGAAAACGCGGTCTACGAAAACTCCTTATTACCGAGTTTTAGCAGACCGTTTTTTTTCTCCTCTACGGTATCCGCAAAGAAGGTGCCGCAACTGAGCATGCGCGCCGCCAGCCCTTCCTGCATAGTTCAAGGTCTTTTGGCGGATTACAAAGAGCTAAACTGGTGCTTAGCGGGCTGCGGAAGCGCTCTGCTAAAACTCCCTATTTTCCTAGAGCACTCTCATACTGTACTCTCGTGCTGGCTATGCAGGGAACGCGCAGCGGACTGTTTTTGTACGCCCAGCCAGGCGGCTTTTTTTATTTGTTTCTTTTTTGAGCGGTTACGTTTTTCAAAGCACACAAACATTTCTTCTATTCGCCCTTTTTTGTCTGGCAACAAACTTGACCTGCGCTGTGATTGGTTAGCCCAAACAACGTCCGGTTTGGTACTTCCGGTCCGCCCGCCTCTGGTTTTCGAACGACGCGGGCAGTGACAGAGTTTGCTGTGGACGTGTAAAGTTTCTACAAAGTTGCTCTGCGGTAAATATATCCGCACGGCAGTCAAATAATGAGCAGTGACTACTACCGAGCGTTTTACGTCGCACCCTGAGAGCGATATTGATAAAAATTTACTTTCTGCGTGGAAGAGCTGCCGGACCCACCTGATCCGTCGCTGCGTCAACACGCATTCGTGACAGGCTCAACCTGGTCGAGGCGGTTACCTTTGGTGCATGTCGGCAACATTTAAAAGCTTCAAACTGTCAGATGGATATAATAGTTTTATTAGCGGCATGGTTCGGTAACTGCGCTGCTTTAGAGCAGTCGTAGGAAATAGCGCGGTAGTGCTCGTCGCTGCCGACGTTAAGGCCAGCCAGACCGTAAAGAATGTGCACCAGCCCTGGACTCTTGTGAGAAAAGATTGCACCATAATCAGCGCCCATTGCGCTTGCATGGCCGGGTAAGCGTCTTTTCTCAAATGAATGGCTAGGTTCGACATTTGAGAAAAAATACATGGAAGTGACGTAATGGAAAGGAGGAACGTATCATAGCAACACTCACGTGGAGGCTCAGCCAAATTTGACGCCGCTACGTCATCGCAAACTTGACACCTGTCACCCGTTTCAGCGACGTCCGGAGCCAACCCCCGACGAGCGGAAGGAGCTACGCAGTCCCCGAGGCGTCCCTACGCTCGGGATACGGGATAGGATTTACTACGACGCGGGGAGCAGTTCCTGCGTTTAGTGAACGAATGGCAACCAATCCTGTGCGTCGCTGGCCGTCGCATCTGTTCTACTACAGGTAAACGTATTGAAAAACAATAAAAACCTGTTAGGCGCTGTTAAAACAAACCGCTTTTTTGCGTCCTTTTGCAATACATTTAAGAGTCAATTGGAGAGAAAGTTGTTTCCATATTACAAGGAATGCGGGATGCGTGCTTCGCGCCTTCTTTAAAGCAACATGTCGGAGCAGCCAGAATCGCGGGTTTGATGGCTGCACATAGATCTCCCGCGTTTCGTGGTCCCGGCGCGTAATGAAGGCGCGGAAGCAAGCAGACGACGTGGGCAAAGACGCCTGCTTGCTCTGTTGAATCCAAAAAAAAAAAACATTCGGTTGATATGACTTACCCTGAGACAGGGAAGAAATAAGATACGTAAAAGGGACGCGGTCAACGCACGGCGTATCCAAAAACAGCTGTGTGTTCGGAGACCTGCCTTTCTTTTCCTTCCCTGTCTCAGGTCTAGGTATGTCCACTTTTCACGGGCTCGCCTGCGCGCTCACCTTTTTTGAGACCTACATTGTAGTCATAACTTGCAACAGCAACTACATTTATCTTGTTTGGAATACCTCAGTAGCAAACTTCGCCATGTCTTTTTTGTATATGCTGTAAACGACTTAATTTTCGCGAATCGATGACAATTCGCAAAACAATAGGTCCCGCGAACAATTCCGGTAAGATGTCAACACATTGCAATCTATATTGAGATCCCACCGCGTCGGGAAAATTAGAACCCGCGAATTACTCCAAAACTTCAGCTTTAATCTAAATCGCAAATTATTCAGTCCGCGAAAAATAAGTCGCTTAAAGTATATTATTGTCTAGCTGCATTTAATCTTGTCTCAAATATTGCAGGCCTTCCTTATTAGTACACCATACCTTCGTGTATCTTAGTAGATATGTTACGGAATACAACCTAGAGGTAGTGTGGTGCAAAGCGTGTTAAAAAAAAG